>OY282584.1:36362030-36408111 GCA_958298965.1 Chrysolina haemoptera | reverse complement strand
AGAAATTTTTTTTATAAAAGCACCAAAATCTCAAAAACTAAACAAGATATGGAAAAGTGTATGGAAACAATTTTATTGTACTTCATTAGTACTACAAAAAGTTTCGAATGAATTTTTTTCCTATTTCAAAAATAAAAAAATTCGTCGGGACTTGGAAAAAATTTTCGATAATTTTGAATAATTTCAAATATTTCCCAAACGGCTGCATATTTCCAAATTTTTCATAGAACCTTTTATGATTGTTTTTGAAAAGTATACAAAAAATGTTAATGAATTGTTTCTTCAAAATCAATAGTCCGGGAAATATTTGAAAAAAAAACGGTAAAATCGATATATCTCCAGAACCAATAAAAAATGAGGAAAGATTTTTTTGTCAAAAATACCTCTCAACGAACTCTATCAACTTCTTCCAATTTGGTTTCTTCGAATTCATTACTACAGCGGGAAAAAAATAAAACCTAAAAAAATTCGTCGGGACTTGGAAAAAAATTTCGACAATTTTGAATAATTCCAAATATTTCCCAAACGGCTGCATATATCTCAATTTTTCATAGAACCTTTTATGATTGCCTTTGAGAAGTCTACAAAAAATGTAAATGAATTGTTTCTTCAAAATCAATAGTCCGAGAAATAATCGAAAAAAAATCGGAAAAATCGATATATCTCCAGAACCAATAAAAAATGAGAAATGATATTTTTGTCAAAAATACCTCTCAATGGACTCTATCAACCCATCCCAATTTGGTTTCTTCGAATTCATTACCAGAGCAGAAAAAAAATAAAACCCAAAAAAATTCGTCGGGACTTAGAAAAAAATTTCGACAATTTTGAATAATTCCAAATATTTCCCAAACGGCTGCATATTTCTCAATTTTTCATAGAACCTTTTATGATTGCCTTCGGGAAGTCTACAAAAAATGTAAATGAATTGTTTCTTTAAAATCAATAGTCCGAGAAATAATCGAAAAAAAATCGGAAAAATCGATATATCTCCAGAACCAATAAAAAATGAGAAATGATTTTTTTGTCAAAAATACCTCTCAATTAACTCTATCAACATATCCCAATTTGGTTTCTTCGAATTCATTACCAGAGCAGAAAAAAAATAAAACCCAAAAAAATTCGTCGGGACTTAGAAAAAAATTTCGACAATTTTGAATAATTCTAAATATTTCCCAAACGGCTGCATATTTCCCAATTTTTCATAGAACCTTTTATGATTGCTTTTGGAAAATATACAAAAAATATAAATGAATTGTTTTTTCAAAATCAATAGTTCATGAAATATTTGAAAAAAATGCGGAAAAATCGATATATTATACACATTGATCGTAGTATTCACATTATTGGTGTCCAATTATAGTTTCAAACGGATTCAATGATAAAAACAGACACGCATTGATCGTAGTATTCACATTATTGGTGTCCAATTATAGTTTCAAACGGATTCAATGATAAAGAAAGACACTCATTGATCGTAGTATTCACATTATTGGTATCCAATTATAGTTTCAAATGGATTCAATGATAAAAACAGACACACATTGATCGTAGTATTCACATTATTGGTGTCCAATTATAGTTTCAAACGGATTCAATGATGAAGACAGACACTCATTGATCGTAGTATTCACATTATTGGTGTCCAATTATAGTTTCAAACCCAACGATAAAGACAGACACGCATTGATCGTAGTATTCACATTATTGGTGTCTAATTATAGTTTCAAACGGACTCAATGATGAAGACAAACAAGCATTGATCGTAGTATTCACATTATTGGTGTCCAATTATAGTTTCAAACGGATTCAATGATAAAGACAGACACACGTTGATCGTAGTATTCACATTATTGGTGTCCAATTATAGTATCAAATGGATTCAATGATAAAGACAGACATGCATTGATCGTAGTATTCACATTATTGGTGTCCAATTATAGTTTTTAATCATTTTGACAATGAACGTTTAAAATAAGAACAACGCCTTAAGATCGTTGTATTCAAATAATTGGTATGTACGTGTACACGGAAAGGATATACGTGTACACGGAAAGGATATACGTGTACACGGAAAGGATATACGTGTACACGGAAAGGATATACGTGTACACGGCAAGGATATACGTGTACACGGGGGGCTAGGATCGTCGCGCGAAGCGCGACAGTTAAGCCGCCGGCAGGCCAAGTGTGGGCGCCAGGCGGATGCTAGCGTAGGCGAATCCCGCGCCCAAACTTGTTATACTACGATCTTTAGAGAGTAGTATTCTACGGTCTTTCGGACAGAGAAATACAGAGGGAGCCTAACTTTTTTATTTGAATAGATAGAACTTTGAATCCAACGGGACCTTGATCCTTAATAAAAAATGGAAAAAAATCAAGAAAAAAAAAATAATAATAATAATAACTTCGACCTGTAGGGGTGTCTAACTTTTTTATTCGAAAAGATAGAGAGATGGTTCAAACGGCTTAATGATCCATATCTGACACTATAAAGGATGAAAAAATTGAAAAAAATTAAAAAAAATAAAAAAAATTTTTTGTGTGTCGAAAATTTTTAAAACGCTATATTTCCCAAAATATCGAAGATATCGCTTGGGACTTTCAGTCATTTTATCAACGCGATGACGGTATTTGTCACGTGATTTTTTTTTGCGATCGGAAAATCCGGAAAAATTTTACGGTGATTTTCCGATTTTTTTTTTCAAGTTCCTACTTTTCTCGATACCGTTTCAAGAATTGATTCGAATCCTTTCAAATTTCTTCTAGATATACTTCAATATGTCTCACAGAAGGCTGTGAGTTTTGAGAATGATCGGAAAATGATGACCGGGTTTTCCGGGAAATTTTCCGAAAAATTCCGATATTGTAAAACACAAAAAACAACGAAACCAACAATCGAAACTGAATTGTGAAAAATGTTTTTGGTAGAGCACGAATATACCAACAAATCACATCTTCGATATTTTTTCTAAGATGATTGGAAAACTGGGAAAATTTCAAATATATGAAAAAAAACATTTGAATTTCGGATAATACGAAATTACTCGGAAATGATCGATATTTTTCCGAATCACCGAGATAGCTTTTGACTGCCTTCGGAAAATCTACAATTTTATTTTTTAATTTTTTTCCCAAAATTAATAGTCCGGGAGATATCTAAAAAAATTGGAAAATCGAAATATTGACCGTACTAATAGAGGTAATGAAAAAAATAAAAGTGCATCGTATCCGCAACACATGCCTCAGTAATACCTCCAAACCGTTTTTTTCCAACTACATAAAAAGATGGAAAAAATACGAAAAAAGTGAAAAAAATATTAAAAATTTTTTACTCCCCCTCCAAAATTGCCCAAAACTCGAAAAACAAACGAGATATCGAAAAATTTTATATAAACAATTTTGTTCCCCTTAAATAGACCTACAAAAAAGTCACGTAAAAATTTTTGCGATACCCTATAAATAAACGAAAAAACAGCTGATTTTCGTGAAAAAATGATTAAAATTATGAAAGAGGCTGAGAATACAGAGGGGGGCTATTTTTTTTATTTAAAGAGATAGAGCCACGGTTCAAAAAAGAAATTGATCCTTGTAAAAAATTAGGAAGAAACCAAGAAAAAAAACAAAAAAAAAAAATAATAATAATAATAATTGTGACACTCACTTTTTTATTTGGAGAGATAGAATCATTTTTCATAAAGAGAAAATGTGGCCCTTTGAAAAATGAATATGGAAATAAAAAAATAAAAAATTAAAAAAAATTAAAATGTCGACTCATTTTTTTTTTGTCTGTCGCCCCCGGGGCGAACGCTATGATTTCCAAACCCTTGGAGATATTGCTTTGAAATTTGAATCAAATCAATAACTCAAAAAATGTATCTCGAAAAAAATTTTTTTTTGCGATCGGAAAACCCGGAAAATTTTCAAGGTCATTTTTAAGGTTTTCACCGGTAACTCGATAGCGGTTCAGGAAATGATTTTTTCCATTCCAATTTTTTTAGAAATATGCGCCTATATAGCCTTCTCAGGTGTATAGTTTTTGAGAAGGATCGGAAAATGAAAACGGGTTTTCCGGACGATTTTCCGAAAAGTGAAAATTTCGAATAAAAACCGCACCGATGATCGAAATTGAATTTTGAACAATGCAGTGGATAGAGCTTGGAAATACAAAAAAATCATACCTCTTCAACACTTTTAAGAAAATGTCCGGAAAACTGAGAAAAATTGAAAAATATGAAAAAAAAAATTGTAATTTTTAAAAATACGAAATATCTCGGAAACTGCTGATATTTTTCCAATTTACCACGATACCTTTTTTGACCGCCTTCAAAAAATCTATAAAATATGTAAATAAATAATTTCCCTATTTTCAATAGTACAGGAAATATTTGAAAAAAACGGGAAAATCGATATATCTCCCGAATTAAGAAAAAACTTGGAAATTTATTTTTTGCAGAAGATACCTCTCAATGAACTCTATCGATCGTGTAAATTTGGTTTTTTCGAATTCAATAACAAAGCGGGAAAAAAATAAAATCCAAAAAAAAGGCTGGACTTAGAAATTTTTTTTATAAAAGCACCAAAATCTCAAAAACTAAACAAGATATGGAAAAGTGTATGGAAACAATTTTATTGTACTTCATTAGTACTACAAAAAGTTTCGAATGAATTTTTTTCCTATTTCAAAAATAAAAAAATTCGTCGGGACTTGGAAAAAATTTTCGATAATTTTGAATAATTTCAAATATTTCCCAAACGGCTGCATATTTCCAAATTTTTCATAGAACCTTTTATGATTGCCTTTGAGAAATCTACAAAAAATGTAAATGAATTGTTTCTTCAAAATCAATAGTCCGAGAAATAATCGAAAAAAAATCGGAAAAATCGATATATCTCCAGAACCAATAAAAAATGAGAAATGATATTTTTGTCAAAAATACCTCTCAATGGACTCTATCAACCCATCCCAATTTGCTTTCTTCGAATTCATTACTGAAGCGGGAAAAAAATAAAACCCAAAAAAATTCGTCGGGACTTAGAAAAAAATTTCTTCGATTTTGAATAATTCCAAATATTTCCCAAACGGCTGCATATTTCTCAATTTTTCATAGAACCTTTTATGATTGCCTTTGGGAAGTCTACAAAAAAAGGAAATGAATTGTTTCTTCAAAATCAATAGTCCGAGAAATAATCGAAAAAAAATCGGAAAAATCGATATATCTCCAGAACCAATAAAAAATGAGAAATGATATTTTTGTCAAAAATACCTCTCAATGGACTCTATCAACCCATCCCAATTTGCTTTCTTCGAATTCATTACTGCAGCGGGAAAAAAATAAAACCCAAAAAAATTCGTCGGGACTTAGAAAAAAATTTCTTCGATTTTGAATAATTCCAAATATTTCCCAAACGGCTGCATATTTCCCAATTTTTCATAGAACCTTTTATGATTGCCTTTGGGAAGTCTACAAAAAATGTAGATGAATTGTTTCTTCAAAATCAATAGTCCGAGAAATAATCGAAAAAAAATCGGAAAAATCGATATATCTCCAGAACCAATAAAAAATGAGAAATGATTTTTTTGTCAAAAATACCTCTCAATTAACTCTATCAACATATCCCAATTTGGTTTCTTCGAATTCATTACCAGAGCAGAAAAAAAATAAAACCCAAAAAAATTCGTCGGGACTTAGAAAAAAATTTCGACAATTTTGAATAATTCTAAATATTTCCCAAACGGCTGCATATTTCCCAATTTTTCATAGAACCTTTTATGATTGCTTTTGGAAAATATACAAAAAATATAAATGAATTGTTTTTTCAAAATCAATAGTTCATGAAATATTTGAAAAAAATGCGGAAAAATCGATATATTATACACATTGATCGTAGTATTCACATTTTTGGTGTCCAATTATAGTTTCAAACGGATTCAATGATAAAAACAGACACGCATTGATCGTAGTATTCACATTATTGGTGTCCAATTATAGTTTCAAACGGATTCAATGATAAAGAAAGACACTCATTGATCGTAGTATTCACATTATTGGTATCCAATTATAGTTTCAAATGGATTCAATGATAAAAACAGACACGCATTGATCGTAGTATTCACATTATTGGTGTCCAATTATAGTTTCAAACGGATTCAATGATGAAGACAGACACTCATTGATCGTAGTATTCACATTATTGGTGTCCAATTATAGTTTCAAACCCAACGATAAAGACAGACACGCATTGATCGTAGTATTCACATTATTGGTGTCTAATTATAGTTTCAAACGGACTCAATGATGAAGACAAAGAAGCATTGATCGTAGTATTCACATTATTGGTGTCCAATTATAGTTTCAAACGGATTCAATGATAAAGACAGACACACGTTGATCGTAGTATTCACATTATTGGTGTCCAATTATAGTATCAAATGGATTCAATGATAAAGACAGACATGCATTGATCGTAGTATTCACATTATTGGTGTCCAATTATAGTATCAAATGGATTCAATGATAAAGACAGACATGCATTGATCGTAGTATTCACATTATTGGTGTCCAATTATAGTTTTTAATCATTTTGACAATGAACGTTTAAAATAAGAACAACGCCTTAAGATCGTTGTATTCAAATAATTGGTATGTACGTGTACACGGAAAGGATATACGTGTACACGGAAAGGATATACGTGTACACGGAAAGGATATACGTGTACACGGAAAGGATATACGTGTACACGGAAAGGATATACGTGTACACGGGGGGCTAGGATCGTCGCGCGAAGCGCGATAGTTAAGCCGCCGGCAGGCCAAGTGTGGGCGCAAGGCGGATGCTAGCGTAGGCGAATCCCGCGCCCATACTTGTTATACTACGATCTTTAGAGAGTAGTATTCTACGGTCTTTCGGACAGAGAAATACAGAGGGAGCCTAACTTTTTTATTTGAATAGATAGAACTTTGAATCCAACGGGACCTTGATCCTTAATAAAAAATGGAAAAAAATCGAAAAAAAAATAATAATAATAATAATAACTTCGACCTGTAGGGGTGTCTAACTTTTTTATTCGAAAAGATAGAGAGATGGTTCGAACGGCTTAATGATCCATATCTGACACTATAAAAGATGAAAAAATTGAAAAAAATTAAAAAAAATAAAAAAAATTTTTTGTGTGTCGAAAATTTTTAAAACGCTATATTTCCCAAAATATCGAAGATATCGCAAGGGACTTTCAGTCATTTTATCAACGCGATGACGGTATTTGTCACGTGATTTTTTTTGGCGATCGGAAAATCCGGAAAAATTTTACGGTGATTTTCCGATTTTTTTTTTCAAGTTCCTACTTTTCTCGATACCGGTTCAAGAATTGATTCGAATTCTTTCAAATTTCTTCTAGATATACTTCAATATGTCTTACAGAAGGCGGTGAGTTTTGAGAATGATCGGAATATGATGACCGGATTTTCCGGGAAATTTTCCGAAAAATTCCGATATTGTAAAACACAAAAAACAACGAAACCAACAATCGAAACTGAATTGTGAAAAATGTTTTTGGCAGTGCACGAATATACCAACAAATCATAGGTCTTCGATATTTTCTCTAAAATGATCGGAAAACTGGGAAAATTTCAAATATATGAAAAAAAACATTTGAATTTCGGATAATACGAAATTACTCGGAAATGATCGATATTTTTCCGAATCACCGAGACAGCTTTTGACTGCCTTTGGAAAATCTACAATTTTGTTTTTTAATTTTTTTCCCAAAATTAATAGTCCGGGAGATATCTAAAAAAATTGGAAAATCGAAGTATTTACCGTACTAATACAGGTAATGAAAAAAATAAAAGTGCATCGTATCCGCAACACATGCCTCAGTAATACCTCCAAACCGTTTTTTTCCAACTACATAAAAAGATGGAAAAAATACGAAAAAAGTGAAAAAAATATTAAAAATTTTTTACTCCCCCTCCAAAATTGCCCAAAACTCGAAAACCAAACGAGATATCGAAAAATTTTATATAAACAATTTTGTTCCCCTTAAATAGACCTACAAAAAAGTCACGTAAAAATTTTTGCGATACCCTATAAATAAACGAAAAAACAGCTGATTTTCGTGAAAAAATGATTAAAATTATGAAAGAGGCTGAGAATACAGAGGGGGGCTATTTTTTTTATTTAAAGAGATAGAGCCACGGTTCAAAAAAGAAATTGATCCTTGTAAAAAATTAGGAAGAAACCAAGAAAAAAAACAAAAAAAAAAAATAATAATAATAATAATTGTGACACTCACTTTTTTATTTGGAGAGATAGAATCATTTTTCATAAAGAGAAAATGTGGCCCTTTGAAAAATGAATATGGAAATAAAAAAATAAAAAATTAAAAAAAATTAAAATGTCGACTCATTTTTTTTTTGTCTGTCGCCCCCGGGGCGAACGCTATGATTTCCAAACCCTTGGAGATATTGCTTTGAAATTTGAATCAAATCAATAACTCAAAAAATGTATCTCGAAAAAAATTTTTTTTTGCGATCGGAAAACCCGGAAAATTTTCAAGGTCATTTTTAAGGTTTTCACCGGTAACTCGATAGCGGTTCAGGAAATGATTTTTTCCATTCCAATTTTTTTAGAAATATGCGCCTATATAGCCTTCTCAGGTGTATAGTTTTTGAGAAGGATCGGAAAATGAAAACGGGTTTTCCGGACGATTTTCCGAAAAGTGAAAATTTCGAATAAAAACCGCACCGATGATCGAAATTGAATTTTGAACAATGCAGTGGATAGAGCTTGGAAATACAAAAAAATCATACCTCTTCAACACTTTTAAGAAAATGTCCGGAAAACTGAGAAAAATTGAAAAATATGAAAAAAAAAATTGTAATTTTTAAAAATACGAAATATCTCGGAAACTGCTGATATTTTTCCAATTTACCACGATACCTTTTTTGACCGCCTTCAAAAAATCTATAAAATATGTAAATAAATAATTTCCCTATTTTCAATAGTACAGGAAATATTTGAAAAAAACGGGAAAATCGATATATCTCCCGAATTAAGAAAAAACTTGGAAATTTATTTTTTGCAGAAGATACCTCTCAATGAACTCTATCGATCGTGTAAATTTGGTTTTTTCGAATTCAATAACAAAGCGGGAAAAAAATAAAATCCAAAAAAAAGGCTGGACTTAGAAATTTTTTTTATAAAAGCACCAAAATCTCAAAAACTAAACAAGATATGGAAAAGTGTATGGAAACAATTTTATTGTACTTCATTAGTACTACAAAAAGTTTCGAATGAATTTTTTTCCTATTTCAAAAATAAAAAAATTCGTCGGGACTTGGAAAAAATTTTCGATAATTTTGAATAATTTCAAATATTTCCCAAACGGCTGCATATTTCCAAATTTTTCATAGAACCTTTTATGATTGTTTTTGAAAAGTATACAAAAAATGTTAATGAATTGTTTCTTCAAAATCAATAGTCCGGGAAATATTTGAAAAAAAAACGGTAAAATCGATATATCTCCAGAACCAATAAAAAATGAGGAATGATTTTTTTGTCAAAAATACCTCTCAACGAACTCTATCAACTTCTTCCAATTTGGTTTCTTCGAATTCATTACTACAGCGGGAAAAAAATAAAACCTAAAAAAATTCGTCGGGACTTAGAAAAAAATTTCGACAATTTTGAATAATTCCAAATATTTCCCAAACGGCTGCATATATCTCAATTTTTCATAGAACCTTTTATGATTGCCTTTGAGAAGTCTACAAAAAATGTAAATGAATTGTTTCTTCAAAATCAATAGTCCGAGAAATAATCGAAAAAAAATCGGAAAAATCGATATATCTCCAGAACCAATAAAAAATGAGAAATGATATTTTTGTCAAAAATACCTCTCAATGGACTCTATCAACCCATCCCAATTTGCTTTCTTCGAATTCATTACTGCAGCGGGAAAAAAATAAAACCCAAAAAAATTCGTCGGGACTTAGAAAAAAATTTCTTCGATTTTGAATAATTCCAAATATTTCCCAAACGGCAGCATATTTCTCAATTTTTCATAGAACCTTTTATGATTGCCTTTGGGAAGTCTACAAAAAATGTAAATGAATTGTTTCTTCAAAATCAATAGTCCGAGAAATAATCGAAAAAAAATCGGAAAAATCGATATATCTCCAGAACCAATAAAAAATGAGGAATGATTTTTTTGTCAAAAATACCTCTCAATTAACTCTATCAACATATCCCAATTTGGTTTCTTCGAATTCATTACCAGAGCAGAAAAAAAATAAAACCCAAAAAAATTCGTCGGGACTTAGAAAAAAATTTCGACAATTTTGAATAATTCCAAATATTTCCCAAACGGCTGCATATTTCCCAATTTTTCATAGAACCTTTTATGATTGCCTTCGGGAAGTCTACAAAAAATGTAAATGAATTGTTTCTTTAAAATCAATAGTCCGAGAAATAATCGAAAAAAAATCGGAAAAATCGATATATCTCCAGAACCAATAAAAAATGAGAAAAGATTTTTTTGTCAAAAATACCTCTCAATGAACTCTATCAACATATCCCAGTTTGGTTTCTTCGAATTCATTACCAGAGCAGAAAAAAAATAAAACCCAAAAAAATTCGTCGAGACTTAGAAAAAAATTTCGCCAATTTTGAATAATTCTAAATATTTCCCAAACGGCTGCATATTTCCCAATTTTTCATAGAACCTTTTATGATTGCCTTTGGGAAGTCTACAAAAAATGTAAATGAATTGTTTCTTCAAAATCAATAGTCCAAGAAATAATCGAAAAAAAATCGGAAAAATCGATATATCTCCAGAACCAATAAAAAATGAGAAATGATTTTTTTGTCAAAAATACCTCTCAATTAACTCTATCAACATATCCCAATTTGGTTTCTTCGAATTCATTACCAGAGCAGAAAAAAAATAAAACCCAAAAAAATTCGTCGGGACTGCAAACGGCTGCATATTTCCCAATTTTTCATAGAACCTTTTATGATTGCTTTTGGAAAATATACAAAAAATATAAATGAATTGTTTTTTCAAAATCAATAGTTCATGAAATATTTGAAAAAAATGCGGAAAAATCGATATATTATACACATTGATCGTAGTATTCACATTATTGGTGTCCAATTATAGTTTCAAACGGATTCAATGATAAAAACAGACACGCATTGATCGTAGTATTCACATTATTGGTGTCCAATTATAGTTTCAAACGGATTCAATGATAAAGAAAGACACTCATTGATCGTAGTATTCACATTATTGGTATCCAATTATAGTTTCAAATGGATTCAATGATAAAAACAGACACGCATTGATCGTAGTATTCACATTATTGGTGTCCAATTATAGTTTCAAACGGATTCAATGATGAAGACAGACACTCATTGATCGTAGTATTCACATTATTGGTGTCCAATTATAGTTTCAAACCCAACGATAAAGACAGACACGCATTGATCGTAGTATTCACATTATTGGTGTCTAATTATAGTTTCAAACGGACTCAATGATGAAGACAAACAAGCATTGATCGTAGTATTCACATTATTGGTGTCCAATTATAGTTTCAAACGGATTCAATGATAAAGATAGACACACGTTGATCGTAGTATTCACATTATTGGTGTCCAATTATAGTATCAAATGGATTCAATGATAAAGACAGACATGCATTGATCGTAGTATTCACATTATTGGTGTCCAATTATAGTTTTTAATCATTTTGACAATGAACGTTTAAAATAAGAACAACGCCTTAAGATCGTTGTATTCAAATAATTGGTATGTACGTGTACACGGAAAGGATATACGTGTACACGGAAAGGATATACGTGTACACGGAAAGGATATACGTGTACACGGAAAGGATATACGTGTACACGGAAAGGATATACGTGTACACGGGGGGCTAGGATCGTCGCGCGAAGCGCGATAGTTAAGCCGCCGGCAGGCCAAGTGTGGGCGCAAGGCGGATGCTAGCGTAGGCGAATCCCGCGCCCATACTTGTTATACTACGATCTTTAGAGAGTAGTATTCTACGGTCTTTCGGACAGAGAAATACAGAGGGAGCCTAACTTTTTTATTTGAATAGATAGAACTTTGAATCCAACGGGACCTTGATCCTTAATGAAAAATAGAAAAAAATCAAGAAAAAAATAATAATAATAATAATAACTTCGACCTGTAGGGGTGTCTAACTTTTTTATTCGAAAAGATAGAGAGATGGTTCAAACGGGTTAATGATCCATATCTGACACTATAAAGGATGAAAAAACTGAAAAAAATTAAAAAAAATAAAAAAAATTTTTTGTGTGTCGAAAATTTTTAAAACGCTATATTTCCCAAAATATCGAAGATATCGCACGGGACTTTCAGTCATTTTATCAACGCGATGACGGTATTTGTCACGTGATTTTTTTTGGCGATCGGAAAATCCGGAAAAATTTTACGGTGATTTTCCGATTTTTTTTTTCAAGTTCCTACTTTTCTCGATCCCGGTTCAAGAATTGATTCGAATCCTTTCAAATTTTTTCTAGATATACTTCAATATGTCTTACAGAAGGCTGTGAGTTTTGAGAATGATCGGAAAATGATGACCGGGTTTTCCGGGAAATTTTCCGAAAAATTCCGATATTGTAAAACACAAAAAACAACAAAACCAATAATCGAAACTGAATTCCGAAAAATGTTTTTGGTAGAGCACGAATATACCAACAAATCACATCTTCGATATTTTTTCTAAGATGATCGGAAAACTGGGAAAATTTCAAATATATGAAAAAAAACATTTGAATTTCGGATAATACGAAATTACTCGGAAATGGTCGATATTTTTCCGAATCACCGAGATAGCTTTTGACTGCCTTCGGAAAATCTACAATTTTATTTTTTAATTTTTTTCCCAAAATTAATAGTCCGGGAGTTATCTAAAAAAATTGGAAAATCGAAATATTGACCGTACTAATAGAGGTAATGAAAAAAATAAAAGTGCATCGTATCCGCAACACATGCCTCAGTAATACCTCCAAACCGTTTTTTTCCAACTACATAAAAAGATGGAAAAAATACGAAAAAAGTGAAAAAAATATTAAAAATTTTTTACTCCCCCTCCAAAATTGCCCAAAACTCGAAAAACAAACGAGATATCGAAAAATTTTATATAAACAATTTTGTTCCCCTTGAATAGACCTACAAAAAAGTCACGTAAAAATTTTTGCGATACCCTATAAATAAACGAAAAAACAGCTGATTTTCGTGAAAAAATGATTAAAATTATGAAAGAGGCTGAGAATACAGAGGGGGGCTATTTTTTTTATTTAAAGAGATAGAGCCACGGTTCAAAAAAG
The DNA here is from genome assembly GCA_958298965.1 of Chrysolina haemoptera. Lineage (NCBI taxonomy): Eukaryota > Metazoa > Arthropoda > Insecta > Coleoptera > Chrysomelidae > Chrysolina > Chrysolina haemoptera. Next base: position 36,394,731 of record OY282584.1, on the reverse strand, counting down.
AAATTGATCCTTGTAAAAAATTAGGAAGAAACCAAGAAAAAAAACAAAAAAAAAAAATAATAATAATAATAATTGTGACACTCACTTTTTTATTTGGAGAGATAGAATCATTTTTCATAAAGAGAAAATGTGGCCCTTTGAAAAATGAATATGGAAATAAAAAAATAAAAAATTAAAAAAAATTAAAATGTCGACTCATTTTTTTTTTGTCTGTCGCCCCCGGGGCGAACGCTATGATTTCCAAACCCTTGGAGATATTGCTTTGAAATTTGAATCAAATCAATAACTCAAAAAATGTATCTCGAAAAAAATTTTTTTTTGCGATCGGAAAACCCGGAAAATTTTCAAGGTCATTTTTAAGGTTTTCACCGGTAACTCGATAGCGGTTCAGGAAATGATTTTTTCCATTCCAATTTTTTTAGAAATATGCGCCTATATAGCCTTCTCAGGTGTATAGTTTTTGAGAAGGATCGGAAAATGAAAACGGGTTTTCCGGACGATTTTCCGAAAAGTGAAAATTTCGAATAAAAACCGCACCGATGATCGAAATTGAATTTTGAACAATGCAGTGGATAGAGCTTGGAAATACAAAAAAATCATACCTCTTCAACACTTTTAAGAAAATGTCCGGAAAACTGAGAAAAATTGAAAAATATGAAAAAAAAAATTGTAATTTTTAAAAATACGAAATATCTCGGAAACTGCTGATATTTTTCCAATTTACCACGATACCTTTTTTGACCGCCTTCAAAAAATCTATAAAATATGTAAATAAATAATTTCCCTATTTTCAATAGTAAAGGAAATATTTGAAAAAAACGGGAAAATCGATATATCTCCCGAATTAAGAAAAAACTTGGAAATTTATTTTTTGCAGAAGATACCTCTCAATGAACTCTATCGATCGTGTAAATTTGGTTTTTTCGAATTCAATAACAAAGCGGGAAAAAAATAAAATCCAAAAAAAAGGCTGGACTTAGAAATTTTTTTTATAAAAGCACCAAAATCTCAAAAACTAAACAAGATATGGAAAAGTGTATGGAAACAATTTTATTGTACTTCATTAGTACTACAAAAAGTTTCGAATGAATTTTTTTCCTATTTCAAAAATAAAAAAATTCGTCGGGACTTGGAAAAAATTTTCGATAATTTTGAATAATTTCAAATATTTCCCAAACGGCTGCATATTTCCAAATTTTTCATAGAACCTTTTATGATTGTTTTTGAAAAGTATACAAAAAATGTTAATGAATTGTTTCTTCAAAATCAATAGTCCGGGAAATATTTGAAAAAAAAACGGTAAAATCGATATATCTCCAGAACCAATAAAAAATGAGGAATGATTTTTTTGTCAAAAATACCTCTCAACGAACTCTATCAACTTCTCCCAATTTGGTTTCTTCGAATTCATTACTACAGCGGGAAAAAAATAAAACCTAAAAAAATTCGTCGGGACTTAGAAAAAAATTTCGACAATTTTGAATAATTCCAAATATTTCCCAAACGGCTGCATATATCTCAATTTTTCATAGAACCTTTTATGATTGCCTTTGAGAAGTCTACAAAAAATGTAAATGAATTGTTTCTTCAAAATCAATAGTCCGAGAAATAATCGAAAAAAAATCGGAAAAATCGATATATCTCCAGAACCAATAAAAAATGAGAAATGATATTTTTGTCAAAAATACCTCTCAATGGACTCTATCAACCCATCCCAATTTGCTTTCTTCGAATTCATTACTGCAGCGGGAAAAAAATAAAACCCAAAAAAATTCGTCGGGACTTAGAAAAAAATTTCTTCGATTTTGAATAATTCCAAATATTTCCCAAACGGCTCCATATTTCTCAATTTTTCATAGAACCTTTTATGATTGCCTTTGGGAAGTCTACAAAAAATGTAAATGAATTGTTTCTTCAAAATCAATAGTCCGAGAAATAATCGAAAAAAAAACGGAAAAATCGATATATCTCCAGAACCAATAAAAAATGAGAAAAGATTTTTTTGTCAAAAATACCTCTCAATGAACTCTATCAACATATCCCAGTTTGGTTTCTTCGAATTCATTACCAGAGCAGAAAAAAAATAAAACCCAAAAAAATTCGTCGAGACTTAGAAAAAAATTTCGCCAATTTTGAATAATTCTAAATATTTCCCAAACGGCTGCATATTTCCCAATTTTTCATAGAACCTTTTATGATTGCCTTTGGGAAGTCTACAAAAAATGTAAATGAATTGTTTCTTCAAAATCAATAGTCCGAGAAATAATCGAAAAAAAATCGGAAAAATCGATATATCTCCAGAACCAATAAAAAATGAGAAATGATTTTTTTGTCAAAAATACCTCTCAATTAACTCTATCAACATATCCCAATTTGGTTTCTTCGAATTCATTACCAGAGCAGAAAAAAAATAAAACCCAAAAAAATTCGTCGGGACTTAGAAAAAAATTTCGACAATTTTGAATAATTCTAAATATTTCCCAAACGGCTGCATATTTCCCAATTTTTCATAGAACCTTTTATGATTGCTTTTGGAAAATATACAAAAAATATAAATGAATTGTTTTTTCAAAATCAATAGTTCATGAAATATTTGAAAAAAATGCGGAAAAATCGATATATTATACACATTGATCGTAGTATTCACATTATTGGTGTCCAATTATAGTTTCAAACGGATTCAATGATAAAAACAGACACGCATTGATCGTAGTATTCACATTATTGGTGTCCAATTATAGTTTCAAACGGATTCAATGATAAAGAAAGACACTCATTGATCGTAGTATTCACATTATTGGTATCCAATTATAGTTTCAAATGGATTCAATGATAAAAACAGACACGCATTGATCGTAGTATTCACATTATTGGTGTCCAATTATAGTTTCAAACGGATTCATTGATGAAGACAGACACTCATTGATCGTAGTATTCACATTATTGGTGTCCAATTATAGTTTCAAACCCAACGATAAAGACAGACACGCATTGATCGTAGTATTCACATTATTGGTGTCTAATTATAGCTTCAAACGGACTCAATGATGAAGACAAACAAGCATTGATCGTAGATTCACATTATTGGTGTCCAATTATAGTTTCAAACGGATTCAATGATAAAGACAGACACACGTTGATCGTAGTATTCACATTATTGGTGTCCAATTATAGTATCAAATGGATTCAATGATAAAGACAGACATGCATTGATCGTAGTATTCACATTATTGGTGTCCAATTATAGTTTTTAATCATTTTGACAATGAACGTTTAAAATAAGAACAACGCCTTAAGATCGTTGTATTCAAATAATTGGTATGTACGTGTACACGGAAAGGATATACGTGTACACGGAAAGGATATACGTGTACACGGAAAGGATATACGTGTACACGGAAAGGATATACGTGTACACGGAAAGGATATACGTGTACACGGGGGGCTAGGATCGTCGCGCGAAGCGCGATAGTTAAGCCGCCGGCAGGCCAAGTGTGGGCGCAAGGCGGATGCTAGCGTAGGCGAATCCCGCGCCCATACTTGTTATAATACGACTCTATAAGAGTATTATACTACGGCCCTACAACCGGCAGGGGGGCTAAAATCTTTATTTTCGAGATAGAAGGAAAGTCGCGGGGAAAGAAAGTGTTTAGAATCGAAAAATAGGAATTTAGAAGAAAAAAAAAATTTTTTTCCCCCACTTTCTTTTTTTTCGGAAAGTTTAGAACCCCTATATCTTCGGAGTCTTCGGAGATATCGCTTCGAAATTTTAACCACGTATGAACCTCGATAAAAGAAATTTTACGGTTTTTTTCGTTTCGCGATCGGAAAACCCGGAAAAATTTTACGCGGGTTTTTCCGATTTTTCGTTCTTTCGCCCGTAGCGGGTACAGTTTTGATTTTTTTATATTCATATTCTAGGATCGTACTCGTGATTTTTTTCTACTTACGCCGATATTTTTTTCAAAATTCTAAAAAAATAAAAATGTCCGTCTGTCTGTATGCATCGCGAAAATTCATATTTTCCGAACCCTCGGAGATATCGGTCTGAAATTTTAACCACGTCAATAACTCGAGGACAATATTGCTCAAAAATTTTTTTTTTTCGATCGGAAAACTCGGAAAAATTTTAAGGGGTTTTTTTGATTTTTCGCAGTTTACACGATACAGGTCGGAGCTTTCGTTTTTTCGAGTTCGTATTTTTTCGAGAAGTGCTCCGGAACGCCCCGATAGGGTGTATAGTTTTTGTTATGTTTCGGAAAATGCGTTACGATTTCCCAGGCGATTTTCCAAAAATTTTTTTTTTTCTCGAGCCCCTATTGCGGCCGAACCGACGAAGGTAACTAGGATCTCGAATGAGCAAAAGGTAGAGCTTTAGTCAGCGAACCGTTCCTCGAATTATCCCTCATCAACGACTATCGGAAAACGGTGAAAAACTCATTTTTCCGAAACCGAAAATTCTCGTTTCGGAAAATATCGAATATTTCGAAAACGACTTCGAATTTCCGAATTTCGAGGGCATTTTATTGATCGCCTTCGGAAAACCTACGAAAAATGTCCGAACGTCGTTTCGCTAAAATCGATAGTACGGGAAATATTGGAAAAAACCGGAAAAATCGATATATCTCCGGAACCGATAATAATAATTCGAATTTTTTTTTTGCTAAAAATACCTCTCGACGGGTTCTACCTTCCCTCCGAATTTGATTCCTTCGACTTCAATAACAGAGCGGGAAAAAAATAAAATCCAAAAAAAAGGCGGGACGAAAACTAAACGAGATGTGGAAAAGTGTGTACGAACAATTTCATTGTACTCGGTTAGTACTACGAAAAGTTATTGGTGACATTTTTTCCTATTCCGAAAATGAAAATTTTCGTCGGGACTTAGAATAAATTTTCGTTTCGACGATTTTGAATAATTCCAAATATTTCCCGAACGGCTGCAGATTTTGAAATTCTCCATTGAACCTTTTTTGGTCGCCTTCAGAAAACGTACAAAAAATGTAATTGAATTTTTTTTTTAAATCAATAGTACGGGAAATATTTGGAAAAAAATCGGAAAAATCGATATATCTCCAGAACTTATTAAAAATTAGGAACAATTTTTTTGTCACAAAACCCTCTCAACGAACTCTACCGAACTCCCGAATTTGGTTTCTCCGAATTCATTACCGGAGCTGGAAAAAAATAAAATCCAAAATAATTCGTCGGGACTTAGAGAAAATTTTCGTTTCGACGATATTGAATAAATCCGAATATTTCCTGAACGGCTGCATATTTTGAAATTTTTCATTGAACCTTTTTTGGTCGCCTTCAGGAAACGTATAAAAAATGTAAATGAATTTTCGCTTCAAAATCAATAGCACGGTAAATAATGGAAAAAAAATCGGAAAAATCGATATATCTCCAGAGCCGATGAAAAATTTGGAATTGTATTTTTGTCAAGAAAACCTCTTAACGAACTCTACCGAACCTCCCAATTTGGTTTCTTCGAATTCATTACCGGAGCTGGAAAAAAATTAAATCCAAAAAAATTCGTCGGGACTTAGAGAAAATTTTCGTTTCGACGAATTTGAATAAATCCGAATATTTCCTGAACGGCTGCAGATTTTGAAATTTTCTATTGAACCTTTTTTGATCGCCTTCAGGAAATGTACAAAAAATGTAAATGAATTGTATCGTCAAAATCAATAGTACGGGAAATATTTGGAAAAAAAACGGAAAAATCGATATATCTCCAGAACCGATGAAAAATTAGGAATTATTTGATTTTGTCAAGAATACTTTTCGATGAACTCTACCGCCCCTCCCCATTTAGTTTCTTCGAATTCATTAACAAAGCGGGAAAAAAATAAAATCCAAAAAAAGAGCTGGACTTAGAAATAATTTTTATAAAAATACAAAAATCTCAAAAATTGAAGATATGGAAAAGTATGTACGAACAATGGGAATGAAATTATTTTTCGGGACTTAGAGAATAATTTCGACAAATTCGATTATTTTAAATATATCGTAAACGCCTGCAGATAACGGAATTTTGCATAGGACCTTTTCTAATCAACTTCAGAAAATACACAGAAAATTGGCTGCATTTCTTTCTTAACATCAATAGTCCGGGAAATATTCCAAAAAAATCGAAACTTTTGGGACTTGGCGTCACAGTCGTATTATTCATATTATTGGTGAAGACCAATTATAGTTTTAAACGGATTCGCGCACCATAGTCGTATTATTCATATTATTGGTCAAGACCAATAATAGTTTTATGTGTACATGTGTACACGGCGTACACACTTGTTATACTACGATCTTTAGAGAAGTAGTATTCTACGGTCTTTCGGACAGAGGGAGCCTAACTTTTTTATTTGGACAGATAGAACTTTGAATCCAACGGGACCTTGATCCTTAATAAAAAATTGAAAAAAATCAAGAAAAAAATAATAATAATAATAATAACTTCGACCTGTAGGGGTTTCTAACTTTTTTATTCGAAAAGATAGAGAGATGGTTCAAACGGGTTAATGATTCTTATTTGACACTATAAAAGATGAAAAAACTGAAAAAAATTAAAAAAAATAAAAAAAATTTTTTCTGTGTCGAAAATTTTTAAAACGCTATATTTCCCAAACTATCAAAGATATCGCTTGGGACTTTCAGTCATTTTATCAACTCGATGACGGTATTTGTCACGTGATTTTTTTTGGCGATCGGAAAATCCGGAAAAATTTTACGGTGATTTTCCGATTTTTTTTTTCAAGTTCCTACTTTTCTCGATACCGGTTCAAGAATTGATTCGAATCCTTTCAAATTTCTTCTAGATATACTTCAATATGTCTTACAGAAGGCGGTGAGTTTTGAGAATGATCGGAAAATGATGACCGGATTTTCCGGGAAATTTTCCGAAAAATTCCGATATTGTAAAACACAAAAAACAACGAAACCAACAATCGAAACTGAATTGTGAAAAATGATTTTGGTAGAGCACGAATATACCAATAAATCATAGCTCTTCGATATTTTCTCTAAAATGATCGGAAAACTGGGAAAATTTCAAATATATGAAAAAAAACATTTGAATTTCGGATAATACGAAATTACTCGGAACTGGTCGGTATTTTTTCGAATCACTTAGACAGCTTTTGACTGCCTTTGGAAAATCTACAATTTTGTTTTTTAATTTTTTTCCCAAAATTAATAGTCCGGGAGATATCTAAAAAAATTGGAAAATCGAAATATTGACCGTACTAATAGAGGTAATGAAAAAAATAAAAGTGCATCGTATCCGCAACACTTGCCTCAGTGATACCTCCAAACCGTTTTTTTCCAACTACATAAAAAGATGGAAAAAATACGAAAAAAGTGAAAAAAATATTAAAAATTTTTTACTCCCCCTCCAAAATTGCCCAAAACTCGAAAAACAAACGAGATATCGAAAAATTTTATATAAACAATTTTGTTCCCCTTAAATAGACCTACAAAAAAGTCACGTAAAAATTTTTGCGATACCCTATAAATAAACGAAAAAACAGCTGATTTTCGTGAAAAAATGATTAAAATTATGAAAGAGGCTGAGAATACAGAGGGGGGCTATTTTTTTTATTTAAAGAGATAGAGCCACGGTTCAAAAAAGAAATTGATCCTTGTAAAAAATTAGGAAGAAACCAAGAAAAAAAACAAAAAAAAAATAATAATAATAATAATTGTGACACTCACTTTTTTATTTGGAGAGATAGAATCATTTTTCATAAAGAGAAAATGTGGCCCTTTGAAAAATGAATATGGAAATAAAAAAATTAAAAATTAAAAAAAATTAAAATGTCGACTCATTTTTTTTTTGTCTGTCGCCCCCGGGGCGAACGCTATGATTTCCAAACCCTTGGAGATATTGATTTGAAATTTGAATCAAATCAATAACTCAAAAAATGTATCTCGAAAAAAATTTTTTTTTGCGATCGGAAAACCCGGAAAATTTTCAAGGTCATTTTTAAGGTTTTCACCGGTAACTCGATAGCGGTTCAGGAAATGATTTTTTCCATTCCAATTTTTTTAGAAATATGCGCCTATATAGCCTTCTCAGGTGTATAGTTTTTGAGAAGGATCGGAAAATGAAAACGGGTTTTCCGGACGATTTTCCGAAAAGTGAAAATTTCGAATAAAAACCGCACCGATGATCGAAATTGAATTTTGAACAATGCAGTGGATAGAGCTTGGAAATACAAAAAAATCATACCTCTTCAACACTTTTAAGAAAATGTCCGGAAAACTGAGAAAAATTGAAAAATATGAAAAAAAAAATTGTAATTTTTAAAAATACGAAATATCTCGGAAACTGCTGATATTTTTTCAATTTACCACGATACCTTTTTTGACCGCCTTCAAAAAATCTATAAAATATGTAAATAAATAATTTCCCTATTTTCAATAGTACAGGAAATATTTGAAAAAAACGGGAAAATCGATATATCTCCCGAATTAAGAAAAAACTCGGAAATTTATTTTTTGCAGAAGATACCTCTCAATGAACTCTATCGATCGTGTAAATTTGGTTTTTTCGAATTCAATAACAAAGCGGGAAAAAAATAAAATCCAAAAAAAAGGCTGGACTTAGAAATTTTTTTTATAAAAGCACCAAAATCTCAAAAACTAAACAAGATATGGAAAAGTGTATGGAAACAATTTTATTGTACTTCATTAGTACTACAAAAAGTTTCGAATGAATTTTTTTCCTATTTCAAAAATAAAAAAATTCGTCGGGACTTGGAAAAAATTTTCGATAATTTTGAATAATTTCAAATATTTCCCAAACGGCTGCATATTTCCAAATTTTTCATAGAACCTTTTATGATTGTTTTTGAAAAGTATACAAAAAATGTTAATGAATTGTTTCTTCAAAATCAATAGTCCGGGAAATATTTGAAAAAAAAACGGTAAAATCGATATATCTCCAGAACCAATAAAAAATGAGGAATGATTTTTTTGTCAAAAATACCTCTCAACGAACTCTATCAACTTCTTCCAATTTGGTTTCTTCGAATTCATTACTACAGCGGGAAAAAAATAAAACCTAAAAAAATTCGTCGGGACTTAGAAAAAAATTTCGACAATTTTGAATAATTCCAAATATTTCCCAAACGGCTGCATATATCTCAATTTTTCATAGAACCTTTTATGATTGCCTTTGAGAAGTCTACAAAAAATGTAAATGAATTGTTTCTTCAAAATCAATAGTCCGAGAAATAATCGAAAAAAAATCGGAAAAATCGATATATCTCCAGAACCAATAAAAAATGAGAAATGATATTTTTGTCAAAAATACCTCTCAATGGACTCTATCAACCCATCCCAATTTGCTTTCTTCGAATTCATTACTGCAGCGGGAAAAAAATAAAACCCAAAAAAATTCGTCGGGACTTAGAAAAAAATTTCGCCAATTTTGAATAATTCTAAATATTTCCCAAACGGCTGCATATTTCCCAATTTTTTATAGAACCTTTTATGATTGCCTTTGGGGGGTCTACAAAAAATGTAAATGAATTGTTTCTTCAAAATCAATAGTCCGAGAAATAATCGAAAAAAAATCGGAAAAATCGATATATCTCCAGAACCAATAAAAAATGAGAAAAGATTTTTTTGTCAAAAATACCTCTCAATGAACTCTATCAACATATCCCAGTTTGGTTTCTTCGAATTCATTACCAGAGCAGAAAAAAAATAAAACCCAAAAAAATTCGTCGAGACTTAGAAAAAAATTTCGCCAATTTTGAATAATTCTAAATATTTCCCAAACGGCTGCATATTTCCCAATTTTTCATAGAACCTTTTATGATTGCCTTTGGGAAGTCTACAAAAAATGTAAATGAATTGTTTCTTCAAAATCAATAGTCCGAGAAATAATCGAAAAAAAATCGGAAAAATCGATATATCTCCAGAACCAATAAAAAATGAGAAATGATTTTTTTGTCAAAAATACCTCTCAATTAACTCTATCAACATATCCCAATTTGGTTTCTTCGAATTCATTACCAGAGCAGAAAAAAAATAAAACCCAAAAAAATTCGTCGGGACTTGGAAAAAAATTTCGACAATTTTGAATAATTCTAAATATTTCCCAAACGGCTGCATATTTCCCAATTTTTCATAGAACCTTTTATGATTGCTTTTGGAAAATATACAAAAAATATAAATGAATTGTTTTTTCAAAATCAATAGTTCATGAAATATTTGAAAAAAATGCGGAAAAATCGATATATTATACACATTGATCGTAGTATTCACATTATTGGTGTCCAATTATAGTTTCAAACGGATTCAATGATAAAAACAGACACGCATTGATCGTAGTATTCACATTATTGGTGTCCAATTATAGTTTCAAACGGATTAAATGATAAAGAAAGACACTCATTGATCGTAGTATTCACATTATTGGTATCCAATTATAGTTTCAAATGGATTCAATGATAAAAACAGACACGCATTGATCGTAGTATTCACATTATTGGTGTCCAATTATAGTTTCAAACGGATTCAATGATGAAGACAGACACTCGTTGATCGTAGTATTCACATTATTGGTGTCCAATTATAGTTTCAAACTCAACGATAAAGACAGACACGCATTGATCGTAGTATTCACATTATTGGTGTCTAATTATAGTTTCAAACGGACTCAATGATGAAGACAAACAAGCATTGATCGTAGTATTCACATTATTGGTGTCCAATTATAGTTTCAAACGGATTCAATGATAAAGACAGACACACGTTGATCGTAGTATTCACATTATTGGTGTCCAATTATAGTATCAAATGGATTCAATGATAAAGACAGACATGCATTGATCGTAGTATTCACATTATTGGTGTCCAATTATAGTTTTTAATCATTTTGACAATGAACGTTTAAAATAAGAACAACGCCTTAAGATCGTTGTATTCAAATAATTGGTATGTACGTGTACACGGAAAGGATATACGTGTACACGGAAAGGATATACGTGTACACGGAAAGGATATACGTGTACACGGAAAGGATATACGTGTACACGGAAAGGATATACGTGTACACGGGGGGCTAGGATCGTCGCGCGAAGCGCGATAGTTAAGCCGCCGGCAGGCCAAGTGTGGGCGCAAGGCGGATGCTAGCGTAGGCGAATCCCGCGCCCATACTTGTTATACTACGATCTTTAGAGAAGTAGTATTCTACGGTCTTTCGGACAGAGGGAGCCTAACTTTTTTATTTGGATAGATAGAACTTTGAATCCAACGGGAACTTGATCCTTAATAAAAAATAGAAAAAAATCAAGAAAAAAAAAATAATAATAATAATAACTTCGACCTGTAGGGGTTTCTAACTTTTTTATTCGAAAAGATAGAGAGATGGTTCAAACGGGTTAATGATCCTTATTTGACACTATAAAAGATGAAAAAACTGAAAAAAATTAAAAAAAATAAAAAAAATTTTTTGTCCTTCGAAAATTTTTAAAACGCTATATTTCCCAAACTATCAAAGATATCGCTTGGGACTTTCAGTCATTTTATCAACTCGATGACGGTATTTGTCACGTGACTTTTTTTGGAGATCGGAAAATCCGAAAAAATTTTACGGTGATTTTCCGATTTTTTTTTTCAAGTTCCTACTTTTCTCGATACCGGTTCAAGAATTGATTCAAATCCTTTCAAATTTCTTCTAGATATACTTCAATATGTCTAACAGAAGGCTGTGAGTTTTGAGAATGATCGGAAAATGATGACCGGGATTTCCGGGAAATTTTCCGAAAAATTCCGATATTGTAAAACACAAAAAACAACGAAACCAACAATCGAAACTGAATTGTGAAAAATGTTTTTGGTAGAGCACGAATATACCAACAAATCACATCTTCGATATTTTTTCTAAGATGATCGGAAAACTGGGAAAATTTCAAATATATGAAAAAAAACATTTGAATTTCGGATAATACGAAATTACTCGGAAATGGTCGATATTTTTCCGAATCACCTAGACAGCTTTTGACTGCCTTTGGAAAATCTACAATTTTCATTTTTAATTTTTTTCCCAAAATCAATAGTCCGGGAGATATCTAAAAAAATTGGAAAATCGAAATATTGACCGTACTAATAGAGGTAATGAAAAAAATAAAAGTGCATCGTATCCGCAACACATGCCTCAGTAATACTCCCAAACAGTTTTTCTCCAACCACATAAAAAGATGGTAAAAATAAGAAACAAATGAAAAAAAAAATAAAAAATTTGTACTCCCCCTCCAAAATTGCCCAAAACTCGAAAACCAAACGAGATATCGAAAAATTTTATATAAACAATTTTGTTCCCCTTAAATAGACCTACAAAAAAGTCACGTAAAAATTTTTGCGATACCCTATGAATAAACGAAAAAACAGCTGATTTTCGTGAAAAAATGATTAAATTTATGAAATAGGCCGAGAATATAGAGGGGGGCTATTTTTTTTATTTAAAGAGATAGAGCCACGGTTCAAAAAAGAAATTAATCCTTGTAAAAAATTAGGAAGAAACCAAAAAAAAAAAAGAAAAATAATAATAATAATAATTTACAGGGGGGGCACTAACTTTTTTATTTTAAGAGATAGAACAATTTTTCATAAGGCAAAAATGTTCCCCATAAAAAAATAAATATAGACATGATAAAATGAAAAATTGAAAAAAATAAAAAAAAAATTGGTATTTTTTTGGGAATTTTCTGTATGTCCGTCGTCTCCAGAAACCACCTTATATTTCCGGAACCGTTGAAGATATCGAGTTGAAATTTTAATCACGTCAATAACAAAAAAACAGTACCTCAAAATTTAATTTTTTTTGCTATCGGAAAACCCGGAAAATTTTTAAGGGGTTTTTCATGGTTTTCGCGAGGAACTCGATAGCGGTCCAGGGATTTATTTTTTTCCTTCTAGATTTTTTGGTAATATGCGCCTATATGCTCTTCCGAGGTGTATAGTTTTTGAGAAGGATCGGAAAATAATAACGGGTTTTCCGGTCGATTTTCCGAAAAAATTTCTTTTTTTTGAGCCTGTATTGTGGTGAAACCGATTAAGGAAACCAAGATATCAAATATGCATTAAATAGAACTTGAACAAACGAACAAATCTCCATATGAACATTTTTCGAAGAAACGACCGGAAAAATGTGAAAATCCCATTTTTCCGAAAATGGAAGTTCTCATTTTTTAAAATATCGAATATTTTGAAAACGGATACAAAATTGAAAATTTCACACGATACCTTTTTTAAGTGTCTTTAGGAAACCTACAAAAAATGTTATTACATTTTTTCGATAAAATCAATAGTGCAGGAAATATTTGAAAAAAACGGGAAAATTGATATATCTCACAAACTAAGAAAAAACTTGAGAATTTATTTTTTGCAAAAAATACCTTTCAATGAACTCTATCGATCCTCCAAATTTGGTTTTTTCGAATTCAATAACAGAGCGGGGAAAAAATAAAATCCAAAAAAAAGGCTGGACTTAGAAATAATTTTTATAAAAGCATTAGAATCTCAAAAACTAAACAAGATATGGAAAAGTGTGTACAAACAATTTTATTGTACTCTATTAGTACTCCAAAAAGTTATTGATGAAATTTTTTCCTATTCCAAAAATTCAAAAATTTGTCGGGACTTAGAAAAAATTTCGTTTCGTCGATTTTGAATAATTCCAAATATTTCCCAAACGGCTGCATATTTTCAAATTTCCCATAGAACTTTTTATGTTTGCCTTTGGAAAATATACAAAAAATGTAAATGAAGTGTTCCTTCAATATCAATAGTCCAGGAAATATTTGAAAAAAAATCGGAAAAATCAATATATCTCCAGAACCAATAAAGACTGAGAAATAATTTTTTTGTCAAAAATACCTCTCAATGAACTCTATCAACATATCCCAATTTGGTTTCTTCGAATTCGTTACCAGAGCGCGAAAAAAATAAAACCCAAAAAAATTCGTCGGGACTTATACAAAAATTTCGACAATTTTGAATAATTCTAAATATTTCCCAAACGGCTGCATATTTTCAAATTTTTCATAGAACCTTTTATGATTGCCTTTGAAAAATATTCAAAAAATGTAGATGAATTGTTTCTTCAAAATCAATAGTCCGGGAAATATTTGAAAAAAGAACGGAAAAATCGATATATCTCCAGAACCAATAAAGAATGAGAAATAATTTTTTTGTCAAAAATACCTCTCAATGAACTCTATCAACATATCCCAATTTGGTTTCTTCGAATTCGTTACCAGAGCGCGAAAAAAATAAAACCCAAAAAAATTCGTCGGGACTTGGAAAAAAATTTCGACAATTTTGAATAATTCTAAATATTTCCCAAACGGCTGCATATTTCCAAATTTTCCATAGAACCTTTTATGATTGCCTTTGGAAAATATACAAAAAATGTAGATGAATTGTTTCTTCAAAATCAATAGTCCGGGAAATATTTGAAAAAAAATCGGAAAAATCGATATATCTCCAGAACCAATAAAAAATGAGAAATGATTTTTTTGTTAAAAATACCTCTCAATGGACTCTATCAACATATCCCAATTTGGTTTCTTCGAATTCATTACTGCAGCGGGAAAAAAATAAAACCCAAAAAAATTCGTCGGGACTTAGAAAAATTTTTCGATAATTTTGAATAATTCCAAATGTTTCCCAAACGGCTGCATATTTCCCAATTTTTCATATAACCTTTTATGATTGCCTTTGGGAAGTCTACAAAAAATGTAGTTGAATTGTTTCTTCAAAATCAATAGTCCGAGAAATATTCGAAAAAAAATCGGAAAAATCGATATATCTCCAGAACCAATAAAAAATGAGAAATGATTTTTTTGTCAAAAATACCTCTCAATTAACTCTATCAACATATCCCAATTTGGTTTCTTCGAATTCATTACCAGAGCAGAAAAAAAATAAAACCCAAAAAAATTCGTCGGGATTTGGAAAAAAATTTCGACAATTTTGAATAATTCCAAATATTTCCCAAACCGCTGCATATTTCCCAATTTTTAATAGAACTTTTTATGATTGCCTTTGGAAAGTCTACAAAAAATGTAATTGATTTGTTTTTTCAAAATCAATAGTTCATGAAATATTTGAAAAAAATGCGGAAAAATCGATATATTATACACATTGATCGTAGTATTCACATTATTGGTGTCCAATTATAGTTTCAAACTGACTCAATGATAAAGACAGGCACGCATTGATCGTAGTATTCACATTATTGATGTCCAATTATAGTTTCAAACTGACCCAACGATAAAGACAGACACGCATTGATCGTAGTATTCACATTATTGGTGTCCAATTATAGTTTCAAACGGACTCAATGATGAAGACAGACAAGCATTGATCGTAGTATTCACATTATTGGTGTCCAATTATAGTTTCAAACGGATTCAATGATAAAGACAGACACACATTGATCGTATAGTATTCACATTATTGGTGACCAATTATAGTATCAAATGGATTCAATGATAAAGACAGACACGCATTGATCGTAGTATTCACATTATTGGTATCCAATTATAGTTTTTAATCATTTTGACAATGAACCTTTAAAATAAGAACAACGCCTTAAGATCGTAGTATTCAAATAATTGGTAGATACGTGTACACGGAAAGGATATACGTGTACACGGAAAGGATATACGTGTACACGGGGGGCTAGGATCGTCGCGCGAAGCGCGATAGTTAAGCCGCCGGCAGGCCAAGTGTGGGCGCAAGGCGGATGCTAGCGTAGGCGAATCCCGCGCCCAAACTTGTTATACTACGATCTTTAGAGAGTAGTATTCTACGGTCTTTCGGACAGAGAAATACAGAGGGAGCCTAACTTTTTTATTTGAATAGATAGAACTTTGAATCCAACGGGACCTTGATCCTTAATAAAAAATGGAAAAAAATCAAGAAAAAAATAATAATAATAATAATAACTTCGACCTGTAGGGGTGTCTAACTTTTTTATTCGAAAAGATAGAGAGTTGGTTCAAACGGGTTAATGATCCATATCTGACACTATAAAAGATGAAAAAACTGAAAAAAATTAAAAAAAATAAAAAAAATTTTTTGTGTGTCAAAAATTTTTAAAACGCTATATTTCCCAAAATATCAAAGATATCGCACGGGACTTTCAGTCATTTTATCAACGCGATGACGGTATTTGTCACGTGATTTTTTTTGGCGATCGGAAAATCCGGAAAAATTTTACGGTGATTTTCCGATTTTTTTTTTCAAGTTCCTACTTTTCTCGATACCGGTTCAAGAATTGATTCGAATCCTTTCAAATTTCTTCTAGATATACTTCAATATGTCTTACAGAAGGCGGTGAGTTTTGAGAATGATCGGAATATGATGACCGGATTTTCCGGGAAATTTTCCGAAAAATTCCGATATTGTAAAACACAAAAAACAACGAAACCAACAATCGAAACTGAATTGTGAAAAATGATTTTGGTAGAGCACGAATATACCAACAAATCATAGGTCTTCGATATTTTCTCTGAAATGATCGGAAAACTGGGAAAATTTCAAATATATGAAAAAAAACATTTGAATTTCGGATAATACGAAATTACTCGGAAATGGTCGATATTTTTCCGAATCACCGAGACAGCTTTTGACTGCCTTTGGACAATCTACAATTTTGTTTTTTAATTTTTTTCCCAAAATTAATAGTCCGGGAGATATCTAAAAAAATTGGAAAATCGAAATATTGACCGTACTAATAGAGGTAATGAAAAAAATAAAAGTGCATCGTATCCGCAACACATGCCTCAGTAATACCTCCGAACAGTTTTTCTCCAACTACATAAAAAGATGGGAAAAATACGAAACAAATGAAAAAAAAAATAAAAAATTTGTACTCCCCCTCCCAAATTGCCCAAAACTCGAAAACCAAACGAGATATCGAAAAATTTTATATAAACAATTTTGTTCCCCTTGAATAGACCTACAAAAAAGTCACGTAAAAATTTTTGCGATACCCTATAAATAAACGAAAAAACAGCTGATTTTCGTGAAAAAATGATTAAAATTATGAAAGAGGCCGAGAATACAGAGGGGGGCTATTTTTTTTATTTAAAGAGATAGAGCCACGGTTCAAAAAAGAAATTGATCCTTGTAAAAAATTAGGAAGAAACCAAGAAAAAAAAGAAAAAATAATAATAATAATAATAATAATTGTGACACTCACTTTTTTATTTGGAGAGATAGAATCATTTTTCATAAAGAGAAAATGTGGCCCTTTGAAAAATAAATATGAAAATGAAAAAACAAAAATTTGAAAAAAATAAAATTTTTGTCCGATTCGTGACTTTCTGTCGTGTCATATTCAACCCTTTATATTTTCCGAGCCCTTGGAGATATCGCGTTTAAATTTGAACCACATCAATAACTCGAGGACAATATTTCTCAAAATTTTTTTTTTTGCGATCGGAAAATCCGGAAAATTTTTAAATGGTTTTTCATGTTTTTCACCGGTAACTCGATAGCGGTTCAGGAAATGATTTTTTTCCTTCCAATTTTATTTGAAATATGCGCCTATATATCCTTCTCAGGTGTATAGTTTTTGAGAAGGATCGGAAAATATAAACGGGTTTTCCGGACGATTTTCCGAAAAGTGAAAATTTCGAATAAAAACCGCACCGATGATCGAAACTGAATTTTGAACAATGCAATGGATAGAGCTTGGAAATACAAAAAAATCATACCCCTTCAACACTTTTAAGAAAATGTCCGGAAAACTGAGAAAAATTGAAAAATATGATTAAAAAAATTGTAATTTTTTAAAATACGAAATATCACGGAAACTGCTGATATTTTTTCAATTTACCACGATACCTTTTTTGACCGCCTTCAAAAAATCTATAAAATATATAAATGAATATTTCCCCTATTTTCAATAGTACAGGAAATATTTGAAAAAAACGGGAAAATCGATATATCTCCCGAATTAAGAAAAAACTTGGAAATCAATTTTTTGCAAAAGATACCTCTCAATGAACTCTATCGATCGTGTGAATTTGGTTTTTTCGAATTCAATAACAAAGCGGGAAAAAAATAAAATCCAAAAAAAAGGCTGGACTTAGAAATTTTTTTTATAAAAGCACCAAAATCTCAAAAACTAAACAAGATATGGAAAAGTGTATGGAAACAATTTTATTGTACTCCATTAGTACTACAAAAAGTTTCGAATGAATTTTTTTCCTATTTCAAAAATAAAAAAATTCGTGGGGACTTAGAAAAAATTTTCGATAATTTTGAATAATTCCAAATGTTTCCCAAACGGCTGCATATTTCCCAATTTTTCATAGAACCTTTTATGATTGCCTTTGGGAAGTCTACAAAAAATGTAGATGAATTGTTTCTTCAAAATCAATAGTCCGAGAAATATTCGAAAAAAAATCGGAAAAATCGATATATCTCCAGAACCAATAAAAAATGAGAAATGATTTTTTTGTCAAAAATACCTCTCAATGGACTCTATCAACCCATCTCAATTTGGTTTCTTCGAATTCATTACTGCAGCGGGAAAAAAATAAAACCCAAAAAAATTCGTCGGGACTTAGAAAAAAATTTCGACAATTTTGAATAATTCTAAATATTTACCAAACGGCTGCATATTTCCCAATTTTTCATAGAACCTTTTATGATTGCCTTTGGGAAGTCTACAAAAAATGTAGATGAATTGTTTCTTCAAAATCAATAGTCCGAGAAACAATCGAAAAAAAATCGGAAAAATCGATATATCTCCAGAACCAATAAAAAATGAGAAATGATTTTTTTTGTCAAAAATACCTCTCAATGAACTCTATCAACATATCCCAGTTTGGTTTCTTCGAATTCATTACCAGAGCAGAAAAAAAATGAAACCCAAAAAAATTCGTCGGGACTTGGAAAAAAATTTCGACAATTTTGAATAATTCTAAATATTTCCCAAACGGCTGCATAATTCCCAATTTTTCATAGAACCTTTTATGATTGCCTTTGGGGAGTCTACAAAAAATGTATATGAATTGTTTCTTCAAAATCAATAGTCCAAGAAATATTCGAAAAAAAATCGGAAAAATCGATATATCTCCAGAATCAATAAAAACTGAGAAATGATTTTTTTGTTAAAAATACCTCTCAATGGACTCTATCAACATATCCCAATTTGGTTTCTTCGAATTCATTACCAGAGCAGAAAAAAAATAAAACCCAAAAAAATTCGTCGGGACTTAGAAAAAAATTTCGACAATTTTGAATAATTCCAAATATTTCCCAAACGGCTGCATATTTCCCAATTTTTCATAGAACCTTTTATGATTGCCTTCGGGAAGTCTACAAAAAATGTAAATGAATTGTTTCTTCAAAATCAATAGTCCGAGAAATATTCGAAAAAAAATTGGAAAAATCGATATATCTCCAGAACCAATAAAAAATGAGAAATGATTTTTCTGTCAAAAATACCTCTCAATGAACTCTATCAACATATCCCAGTTTGGTTTCTTCGAATTCATTACCAGAGCAGAAAAAAAAATAAAACCCAAAAAAATTCGTCGAGACAGAAAAAAATTTCGCCAATTTTGAATAATTCTAAATATTTCCCAAACGGCTGCATATTTCCCAATTTTTCATAGAACCTTTTATGATTGCCTTTGGGAAGTCTACAAAAAATGTAAATGAATTGTTTCTTCAAAATCAATAGTCCGAGAAATATTCGAAAAAAAATCGGAAAAATCGATATATCTCCAGAATCAATAAAAAATGAGAAATGATTTTTTTGTCAAAAATACGTCTCAATTAACTCTATCAACATATCCCAATTTGGTTTCTTCGAATTCATTACCAGAGCAGAAAAAAAATAAAACCCAAAAATTTTCGTCGGGACTTAAAAAAAAATTTCGACAATTTTGAATAATTCTAAATATTTCCCAAACGGCTGCATATTTCCTAATTTTTCATAGAACCTTTTATGATTGCCTTTGGAAAGTCTACAAAAAATGTAAATGAATTGTTTTTTCAAAATCAATAGTTCATGAAATATTTGAAAAAAATGCGGAAAAATCGATATATTATACACATTGATCGTAGTATTCACATTATTGGTGTCCAATTATAGTTTCAAACGGATTCAATAATAAAGACAGACACGCATTGATCGTAGTATTCACATTATTGGTGTCCAATTATAGTTTCAAACGGATTCAATGATAAAGAAAGACACTCATTGATCGTAGTATTCACATTATTGGTGTCCAATTATAGTTTCAAACTGACTCAATGATAAAGAAAGACACTCATTGATCGTAGTATTCACATTATTGGTGTCCAATTATAGTTTCAAACTGACTCAATGATAAAGACAGGCACGCATTGATCGTAGTATTCACATTATTGGTGTCCAATTATAGTTTCAAACTGACCCAACGATAAAGACAGACACGCATTGATCGTAGTATTCACATTATTGGTGTCCAATTATAGTTTCAAACGGACTCAATGATGAAGACAGACAAGCATTGATCGTAGTATTCACATTATTGGTGTCCAATTATAGTTTCAAATGGATTCAATGATAAAGACAGACACACATTGATCGTAGTATTCACATTATTGGTGTCCAATTATAGTATCAAATAGATTAAATTATAAAGACAGACACGCACTGATCGTAGTATTCACATTATTGGTACCCAATTATAGTTTGTAATCATTTTGACAATGAACCTTTAAAATAAGAACAACGCCTTAAGATCGTAGTATTCAAATAATTGGTAGATACGTGTACACGGAAAGGATATACGTGTACACGGAATGGATATACGTGTACACGGAAAGGATATACGTGTACACGGAAATGATATACGTGTACACGGGGGGCTAGGATCGTCGCGCGAAGCGCGACAGTTAAGCCGCCGGCAGGCCAAGTGTGGGCGCAAGGCGGATGCTAGCGTAGGCGAATCCCGCGCCCAAACTTGTATTTATATTACAATTTAATCAATACTGACATTAGTCATAACCAGTATGCCAATATGCTTGATCTTTTCCTCACCACCAATTCTGATCCATGCAGTATAGAATTTTGTACTCCACTTGGGAAGTCTGACCACAACCTTGCTCTTTCACTACACCATCGAGTAGTTCAAGACAGCCCCGTCTCATATGACACTACAACTCAGCAGATTATGATATTCGTCTCTCAGAAATTCCATGGTATAGAACGTGATTCTCTTTTGGAGATCCAACACAATGAGTTGAGACAATTTCTGAGATCATAATGTTGGGGATACAAACATATACGTGACACGTCAAGAAGATCATTATCTGGTAAACTATGGTTTATCAGAAACTGCTCCAGAATAGCCACCTTAAAGTGGGCAGCAAACCGTCAATGATTGAAAAATCAGGGCCCTGAGATCATATTGCATTTTCCAAATCAAAGGAAAGAAATTTCACTTCCAGCTTATTACCTTCCCTAACCAATAATGACGGAACACTAGCAACAAAACGCCCAGGAAAAAGCCAATACTCTTACCAACATGTTCGCTGAGAATTCTACGCTGGATTCATTTGGAAAACAACACCAGAACATAATTCCCATTGACTGTCATATACCTGAGATTATCTTTCGCCAACGAACCATCAGACGCATTCTGCTGTCTTACAAAGCTAGTTAATCTGACGGTATTGCACCGATCGTTCTCAAGAAATGTGCTTCCGAACAAACATTGTAAGTTGATCAACCTCTCTTATAATTTGGGAGTAAGATCTTTTATAGAATTTCAAAACAAATAAGAATGAAACGAAAGTAATACAAATTATAAAACAACAACAAAAATTAATTGTCGCTCCGGGGCAACTACATTGATTCCAGAATTGATCCCAGAGGCGCATTTGCTTTCTCAGCTGCAGGAAAACCCGGAAAAATCTGCATCACTACATCATCTAAAGAAGGGGGTATTTTCGTCCAACAGGATAATTGCAAAAGTACAATCAGTGCCTAAAAAAAGGAAAGAGAGCCTACCCAGCAACTACAGACTTATCGCACTGTTATATATTATTTTTGAGGTAAATAAAAAAGTCATCAACATCGAGCTCATGAAATATCTAGAACGCTCAGGATTTATCAGTGATCGAAAACATGGTTTCCGGCATCAAAGATCAACTGGTGACCTGCTTGGTTATGTCTCACATATTTGCCAGAAATCTATTGGAAGGTGTGGTGAAACTCTGGCAGTTGCATTAGATATCTCCAAGGCAATTGATCGCGTTTGGCACCAGGAACTCCTTGCCTCCATCTTACGGCTTGTCTCCCCAGTTGCGTTTCTTGCTGTCTACATTCCTCTCAGACCGATCCCTCCACGTGGTGGCCGATACAGTATCATCCTATACTCTTTCAATAAATGCTGGGGTTCGGCGGGTATCTATTCAATCATCAACACTGTTTCTTCTTCACATCGATGGTTTGTTAGGAGCATCCTCGTGTCCAGTAAACAGCTTTGCGTATGATGGTAACCTTCACACCGCTTTCTTTTCCAAAACTCTAATAGAAAGACAGTGAAAGCAGAAATGAACAAGGAAAAATAGTGAAGGAAATGAATATGGACCGCAAAAATTTTAGAATGAGGATCCAACAGCTTGGTAGAATTAGATGCGAATAAAACCCAAGCACGTCTTTTCTCTAGACAGGCTGGTCTCACAGTGGCCAGCTCGAATACGTGAGGAGTAGGTATCTATCTATACAAATGAAATATTTCTCATCTCGCTCTTCCTATGTCTTGAATTTCAATGTTTTACCGTGATTTTCCTTCCTGAATCCTCACTGAAACTCATGAAAAGTATTGAAGTGATACAACTAGAAATGAGTTGCCACTAATATAGCTCCCAGTTACAGTGTGCAAGATGAAGTGAGAACTGGCAACACCGCAGGTTACACACTCTCGGTGAGGTGATATTTATGGCAACTCACACTTATTTCTTGTGCAGAAATATTTATGGCCTCGGATGCCAGAAACTCTCTAAAGGCCATAACTCGGGTAATAGTGTGTGTTAGTGCAAGATTTTTATAGCCATATACTTCTTATATAAATCACTGTATATATACCTCAATGTCAGAATTATGCCACAATTGGGGATATTGCATGCGTTGCCATAATTATTGCGGGACGTGTATGTGTGTATTTCATCTCTTTTACGATCTTTGTCCTTCTACTGTGTAATTATATAAGAATGGTGAATGATACACTAATACTTACTGAAATCTTGTCGAATGTTCTGAACGTACCTCCTGTGAATAACTGTTCAACAGTTTTCATAACATTTCATTATTCTATTTTAATTGTGAATAGGGGTAATTCTGAAAGCTTTATGTTAATTTTCAACGGGTGTTAATTTTCATACATATTAATTTGGCTATTCTCTGAAAAATATATAAATATAGTGGTATAATCTGCAAGTATGGCCTGTATGTTCATGTTCATACATATTAACATATCTGTTTATTCTGTAAAAATTATATGAACGTGTAACCAAATATGTCAAATGGATAAAAATTAACATAAAGCTTACAGAATTACCACTAATGTCTAGTAGAACGTTTCCAAAAACAATAAGTGAGGTTACTGGAACTGAAAGTGTTAGTATCAAAATTAAAATTTCAAGTAAAATTCTCTAGGAAAAATCATTTCTCACTATTTGAATCTTTTACAGACTATTGAAACAGTTGAAAATTCCAATGTGATTTTCGCGATTTTTACGGCATACAACAAAGAAATGACAAATTGAGGGAAATTAATATAACAGGAAGGTATTCAGAACGAATTCTTCAAATCGTATATACCGTAGTTTTATTCAATTATGTTTTGGACCCGAAATTGACTGTCATTTATAATTTGTTTTATAAAAATTTAAATACAAAAAATAATAATTTATGTATTTATGTAAGTTAGTAAAGTGATATTTTTTTACGAGTAGGAAATGTAAATGCACGACCCCCTGTAAAGCTACGAATACCTTTTTGTTTACTGTAAAGAAAAACTCATCTTCGCAATATCCACTATTTTCTGTGTTCAATCTTCATTAATTTCTTTTTCTACTTATGTAAAATTCATAGTTATCAAGAAAATTTTTTATCTGGAGAGATGCACAATTTCATCAATTATTATTACAAGCTTTTATTCAACTTGTCCTGTTAGTACCTACATAATAAATTGTTTGTCTGGTTCAAACCTTCCAACTGAATTTTGATCCACTTTTTGTTGTCCGAATAACTTGACATTTGCCAGGTGTTCATAACTCCGGTGACTGAAATTTTTGTTAGGGCGAGTTGTACAAGACAAGTTCAACAACGGTTCAAGTGAACCGAGTTCAGTTTCTAAGGAACTAGAAATTTCATTGGATAATCCCTAGCAACTGAACTTGGTTCACTTGAACCGTTGTTGAACTTCTCTTGTACAACTCGCCCTTAGAGAAAAATACAAATTGGCGGCTCCAATATGGCAGATGAGTTTTATGATTATGGTCCGATTGGATTCGAAATTGGTATGTGGGGGTTTTCAGGGTCGAAGATTACAATTTTTTTGTCAAAATTCATAAATTCAATATGGCGGCTCCAATGACGTTCCACCGTGAATAGTTCACCGTCCTCCAGCCTTTAGATCATCCAATAACCATTCAAATTTTTAATATCACCCTGTATATTCCAAAACTTGTCAAGAATTTGTTTTCGGTGAGAGCAGTTACAGATAAGAAATACATGGAAGTTTATTGTTGAAAAACTCTCACTGCACTTGCCATGAAACGATCTAAGCATTGCTATGAAATGCTTTTCAAGAAATCAAAAATTGACAAAGTCAATGTAGCTGAAAAGAATCCAGTTCAATTATGGACGAACGTACAGCGAACGTATGGGTCATGTTAACTTCAAAACTCTGGAAGAAATGACTAATCGAGGACACATCTCAGATCTCAAGACAAAACATTTCGATAGAGCTTTCTGCGAAACATATCAATATGGCAAACAGAAAAGAACACCATTCAAAGAAATACACTGCATTGTCGATATAATCCAGGCGAACATATCCATTACGATGTGTGCGGGAAAATGTCAACTACTTCTTTGGATGGAGCCGAATATTTCGTCTTATTTAAATATGAATGTACTTTTTACTGGCAGGTTTATTTCATTAAACACAAGTCCGATGTGTTTTCGAAGTTCCTTGAGTTTGAGAAGCTAGTTGAGCGACAGACTGGAAATAAAATCAAGATTCTTCGCACCGACAACGGCAAGGAATATATTAATGTCCATTTCAGAGAAAATTTCAAGAAAACAGACATTATTCATAAAACTAGCGCACCATACACGCCAGAACAAAATGGAAAAGCAGATTGAGACCTGAGATCGATTCTTGATTATTATGGAACTTATTATACAAAATCACCTACCCGGTGTAAATATATATCTACTCTGATGGAGAAATTACAAATTATCAACGCAAATAAATTCGTCGGAAAAAATACCTCTTTTTTATTAACAACTCAATTACATTTTTTTTGACAACTGTCATTAACTACTTTTCTCAAAATGGTCACATACAAAGTGTATCAATTTTAACATTGATAGTGCTCGAGCAATGCTGAATCAAACGTCTTAACTAAAAACCTTATGGGGTGAAGCAGTTAACACAGCTGTATACATATTGAATAGAAAACCATGTGAAGCAGATAAAGACAGAACACCATATGAAAAATGGCCT
Source organism: Chrysolina haemoptera (assembly GCA_958298965.1). Lineage (NCBI taxonomy): Eukaryota > Metazoa > Arthropoda > Insecta > Coleoptera > Chrysomelidae > Chrysolina > Chrysolina haemoptera. Next base: position 36,368,962 of record OY282584.1, on the reverse strand, counting down.
TGTGCTATGTTCTCCTTTTAGATTTTCTAAAATTTATATTTACAGTTTAGAGTTTGTCATATGAAATATTATACCTATCAAATAAAGTATAGTTTCGAGTTCAATTCATTCTCTTCAGTATATCCATATTCTGAATACGTTAATTTTGATAACGTTAATTCAAATCTGAATTACCTCAGTTGGAACGTTGGAAGAAGGACCGCAAGGTTGTGGGTTTGATTCTCGTCGTCAGCATTTGTCTCTTCTTTTCTTTATTTTTTATAAATAATTAATTTTTAGTCCAGTTTTTATGTAAATAATATCAATAAGGAAAAGCAATTAATAATTACATCTGTAAAGTACTTTCCGCACGCGTGAGAATAACGGTCACTTTCCATGGGAGTAGAGAGTGTGATTTGTGTTACTTTCTTATGTGGTCGTAAGAAAATATCACTTTTCCCTTCTGGAATGATCGCTTGAGGTTGTGGATGGGGTAATGTTGCTTTCTGACATATTTCACATTCGTTGACCACGCGCTTGATTAATTTCGACATACTATTCCACCAAACCTTTCATTTCAATGCTTGCCAAGTTTTGTGAGAACCAAAATGGCCTATTGTTGCATGATAACTCTATGTCAGTTTTCATTTTGGGACACAAAGTACGCATATACAGAATTCTGTTATGTATAACTAATCTTGTTTGTAATTTATCATCATTAGGAAAGATGCTGAATAATGTCCGATAATTTTTCATTACTCCTTTGATACTCATAAATTATTTTCAAATCGTAAATAATTCCTCGAGGTAATTTATTTATTGGAAAAATCTTGAACAGTTTATCTGAAGGTACTGGTGGACGAATAGCAGCATGTCGCGAAAGAGCGTCAGCTATAATGTTTTGTGTACCTGGAATGCATTTTGAAATCATATTCTTGAACAGCCAGAGCATATCTAGGAATACGAGCTGACAACATGTTTCCAAATATGATACTGAACTTTTATCCGTGTATACTATGAATTCACGACCAGGTGAATAAATCCAAAATTTTTGTGATGCCCAAACTAAAGCCAAAGCTTCTCGTTCATTATTTATGATACCTTTTTTTCTCTATCCAAAAGTACTCTGGTGGCCCAAGCAATGGAAAACCGTTTACCAATTATTTCCTGGAAAAGTTGGGCCCCAAGACCTGTATCACAAGCGTCTGTTTGTAAACAAAAAGGAATATCATCACGCGAATGATTACATAATGTACTGTCCTTGAGTATCATTTCAATCCAGTACGATTGGGTTTTGAGACGAGAATCGATTGTAGCAACACCAAACTAGGTACGCTAGTAGTTGGAACCATAATAAACACGAAAAAAAATTGTTTACCAAAATTCCAGGGGTGCTACATATTTTTTTTTGTTTAAAAATAAATAAATAGATTTTTGCTGTAATCTTGGAAAGTATATGATTTATCGGAAAAACAACTCAACAAGGTGAAAGAAAATGCAATTCTTCACAAAAATTATGCCTAGTAATTTCTTCTGAAATGCGCTCGTTTTCCCAGAAAACGTGATTGAACGCCGACATCAACTTTCAGGTTCACGCTTACCCGCCATTGACAGTTCTGGCGGAGCCGAATATTTGATTGGTCATAACTCTGCTGAAAATGATCGGAGAAAAAAAAGGAAAAGTTCATATTTGTGTACCTAAAATGTGTTTTGTCACACTTCACGGAGATGTTTGCGGTTGATCCGAAAATCATGAATAATTTAGTGAATATGGAATTATTATACTGAAGCAGCAACCCATACCCTCTTTGGACTATATGCAACAATTTAAAAATAGTCTGACCAGTCCTACTTATATATGCCAAAAAAAAACTTAGTTTTACTCCTGCCTCATTTTCAACTTATCCATAAAACAGGTATTCTGTTCACTATAGCCGTGTAGTTGAGACTATAGCCGTGTAGTTGAGACTATAGCCGTGTAGTTGACTTTAAGAGTGTGATTAAATTGTGATCAAATTGTAATAGTATCACGACAGTAAAAAATCATTTGTGTGTTCAGTGTGGGACATTAGTTCATGTGTGATGCCAATTGACTGTTACAAGTGAGTAAAAACACAGAACTTATCCAGTGAATAAAAATTTGAATGAGACTCTCAGTCATTCTCTTACAACAACAAGTACGCTATACTGTTCCACCAAAGGTAGCTGAAATAAAATTGAGAAAATAAAAATTGAGGAATGAGTCAGCTAACAAATGAAGAACTGTTGAGAAAATTATTGAATGCCATATCTATAGAAGGGCAAAAAATAAAAGATGAGATAAATGAGAATATCAAAAAAGAAAATGATAAATTATTGCAATTACTGACTGAGCAGAATCAGCAAATTAATGTTCTCAAAACAAAAAACAAGGAACCTGAAGAAAAATATCTATCTCTGGATAGAAATTATAGGAAAAACAATATCATTATTTTTGGTCTGAATCCAAGAACAGCGAATACCAACCTTACAACATATGTTATTGAGAAATTGAATTCCTTACTAGAAATTAATATCCATGAGAACGATCTGAATAATATATATGCCTTGGGTCATGGCGAAAATGCACCAATAAAAGTAGAGTTTATTTCTTATCTCAAGAAAAGTATCATATTCAAAAATGTTCAGAAACTAAAAGGATCTAAAATTTCTATAGCGCAAGGTAGATCAAGCGGACTACAAAATTCTACAAGCTCATATGAAAGAAGCCAGAACTCGTAATTTTACAGCAAATATCAAAGGACTGAAGCTGCTTGTGAATGGAGAAGCGTTTTCTGTTGAGCAACTAAGAGAGGAAATAACGGTCACTACTAAACCTCAGTTCATACAACATCGTTAATCACTAAGTGCTCCATCGTCTCCCTCTTCAGTAAATAAAATCCCCGAAATCTTTTCTGAACATGAAGGCGAATTACCAGGCGAAAATTCATTATCTAATCCAAGTCACCCACTGAAAAAAAAAGACACCAACACATACGGTAGGCTCTCCAAGCTTTTCAACTAAAGTCTTTCCCGAGAGAAGAACAAGGCAGAACAGTACAACAACGCTCAAGAAATGAGCATTATTCATTCATTATTTCATTATCTGTAAAAGGCTTTTTTTTTTGTTTTTTGTTTATTTGACTGATCCATTAATATCATTGTTATCGGTACAATAGGTTAACTTTTTGTATGTCACTGCTAATCAAAAACTGTAATTGAATAAATGAACAAAATGAATGTTACGATCGCGCATGTCAATGTTCGATCACTTGTACCTAGTTTAAATGATTTACGTCTCCTTCTTAATGAGCACCAGTATGACTTGATAGGTCTCACTGAGACATGGTTACATCCTGGAATCCCAAATACGGCAATAGATATTGAGGGTTATCGATTCATAAGGTCTGACCGTTTAGTAAGGAGAGGTGGTGGAACTGGTATATATATATATATAAGAAATAACTTGACATACAGGGTTATACTTAATGAAACATTGGATCATCTGGAACAATTGTGGATTGAAATGAAGCTGGAGAAAAATAAATATGCCTTGGGAATTGTTTACAGGCCACCAAACTCTGATCATGTGGCTTTTCTCACTCAATTCGAGGATACCTTGATTAGTATATTCTCTGATTATGACAAAATCATTTGTATGGGTGATTTTAATATCAATTTTTTAGATTTAGATTCGCATTTGTCTAGCTATTTACTGGGCATCACAGAAACTTTTAACTTGGTTCAAAGAATAAAAAATCCCACTCGTGTGTCAAATACTAATATGACTCTTATCGATTTACTCTTCACTAATTTTGATGTTGCCAGTACTGATGTTCTTGACGCGAATATAGCCGATCATTTCGTCATCTTTTTCTCATTTGAATTGGTTCATAAAAATCCTACGTCAAAAAAAATTTTCATATAGAAATTTCCGTCAAATCAACTACAATCAATTCCAAAGAGATCTTGAGGATTTACCGTGGGATGACATTTACACCATCGGATCAATAGACGATAAAATTGATTTCTTAAATAGTAATATCCTTTCTTTGGCTGATGTACATGCTCCGTTGAAAACATCCCAATTTAATGGTTACAAAAAAAAAAATACACTCCCTGGATTACCGATAATATAAAGTATATGCAGAAAATACGCGACAATGCCTTAAGACGATACAGAAGAACTCGACAACCAGGTCACTTTGAATACTATAAACAGTTGAGAAACTACACTTCATCTTCCATAAAAAGAGAAAAAAAAGCGTATCTAGAATTTATCTTTCGCAATTCCAGTAGTAGACAACAGTGGCAGATATTCAAGAAACTTGATATTACGAAATCTAGTCAGATACAGCTGCCTGATAACCTCAAGAACGTTAATACTTTGAACAATTTTTTTATAAATGAATCGAAGAATGACCGACTTCCGGAACCCTCTATAATAGATCTCTACTCTGGTAGAGTGAAAGATGGTATTAATGATTTGTTGTACTTTTCTCATGTAACTGAGGATGACGTTTTGGCTATAATTAAAAACATAAAAACAAAAGCATTTGGGTCTGATAAAATCAATATAAATCTACTCTTACTCTGCTGTCCATATGTAATTACTTATATTACCCATATAATGAATGAATGTTTGGACAAATCTTACTATCCCAAAGCCTGGAAGCACGCTCTCGTCCTTCCGATACCCAAAGTCAAACAAAACAAACACTTGCGGAGTATCAGTATACTACCGACTCTGTCCAAGGTTCTTGAGAAAATACTTCAGTTGCAAATAAGAAGACATCTCCGTATAAATAACATAATTCCAATGTATCAATCAGGGTTCAGATCAGGTTACAGTTGCTCCTCTGCCATATCTGCCATTTCTGACGATATTATCAAGTCACTAGATAAGAATGAAATGTGTGCTCTGATCTTACTTGATTTCTCGAGAGCCTTTGATACACTAGATCATGAAATTCTAATTTCTATTTTGCACTTTATTGGCTTTGATCATTCTGCTAGCTCTATCCTGAGGTCGTACCTATTCGAGAGGTCTCAGCAAGTGAAGATAGACCATTCACTTTCTGATTCTTTGGAGTTGTGTCAAGGAGTTCCACAAGGAAGTATTTTGGGCCCGCTGCTATATATTATCTATACTAGCAATTTCTGTTCGTACATAGAGAATTGTAATTATCATTTCTACGCAGACGATACACAGCTCTATTATTCATTCAATTTAGGTAACATACGAGAGGCTAACGACCTCATTAACTCTGACTTGAATTGAAGATTAATTCAAATAAATCTGTTGCAGTCTTGTTTGGATCTGACAATCAAAGAAATGAGGCTCTTGATATATTGAACATACGAATTAGTGAAGATATAATTGAATTCAAAAATACCTGTAAAAATCTGGGCCTCATTATGGATTTCAAACTACGATTCAAAGATCACATAACTTGGAAATTGAAAAACGCCTATTCTTCTTTGAAATTTATTTACAGTCAAAGACACTTTTTGAATGCGAAATTGAAAATACGGCTGTGTGAGAGTCTGGTACTCTCCCACTTCAATCACTGCGATGTCGTTTATGGCCCCTGTCTTGACAATGCCAACATCAAGAGGATCCAGAAGACTCAAAATTCTTGCTTGAGACTTATATATGGAATAAAACGTCCTCAACGCATCTCTCCTAAATTAAAAGAGGCCGGATGGCTTAGCATGTTTAATAGGCGGAAACATCATATGGCATGCTTTTTCCATAAAATACTGCTGGACAAAACACCTGAGTATCTGTTTAGAAGAGTAACCTTCATAACAGATATACATAATCTGAACTTGCGTCTGAAAAACATTATAACGATACCTAAACATAGGAAAGAAATGTTCAAGCGATCTTTTTCCTATAATATTGCACTATTTGGCGACGTCCCGGATGTATCGAATGATTCCTTGAAACCACAGGCATTCAAAACTCGGTACAAAAAATATTTGTTTGGTAGACAGTAAATCATGATAGGTGAACTTCTCGAAATACATTACATGTAACATACTGTTAACGAAATTATTCTTCATGAAATCTCTTAGAATCTCGTTATTCATTATTATTGCTATATATATAAGATGTGTGTATATATATTTTTTACTTCACTTTTGTTTTCAAGGGATCTGTGGAAGAATTGGCTCTATAGCCTAACTGATTCCTTTTATTTACCATAGATTTTGTATATTATAAGTCCTAAGTTTGTGTATGGTAAATAATAAAGTGTATTATTATTGTATTATTATATAAATATTGAAAATAATCACTTATTCATATCCTGAATATATGTTTAATAACACTATTATGAAGTGCAAACCTCAAGCTTGAAATCACATACTACATTTTTTATGTAGGATGTGTATACGCGATTATTTTCAACGTTTCCTGAAGGAATTTCCAGGATTATGAGTGAGTTGAAAACTGAGGCAAGAGTAAAACCCAGTTTTTTCTTTGGCATGTATAAGAGAGACGTGTCTCACTAGCCTAAAATCGTTGCATATGGTCCAAAGAGGGTACTGATTCCTGTTTCAGTATAACTATTTTATATCAACTAAAATATCCATGAATTTCGGATCATCCGTAAAAATCGTAGAAAGGTTATGTGAAGTGGGACAAAACACATTTTTGGTACTCAGATACTAACATGTTATATTTGCATGGGTAAGTAGAAGACTTCAGGAACGATACACTCTTTTTCTTTTCCTTCTACTATAATTTTTGGCCAAGTTATGGCAAATCTATTTAAGGCCCTGCCGGAAATTGCAGTGGCGGTTAACGCAAGCCTGAAATTTCATATCGGAATTCAATCAGGTTTTCTGAGAAAACGAGTTCATTTTGTGAGAAATTACTGAGTATATTATATTGAATTATCTTTCGCCTTGTTGAAATTATTTCTTGA